>CM067085.1:59488101-59533101 GCA_034008185.1 Gorsachius magnificus | reverse complement strand
AATAGTGTGAGTCACCAATTTCACAACTACTGCATGCTAACATTTCCTCATGCACTTCTGCCCAAGTCAGAAGTCTGGCCCACTGGAACAAACTTTTTGCTGTATCTTGAAACAAGATCTGAGATATCTGTCTAGTCATCTCTTTCTTGCAAGGAAATATTCTGGCAAGTAAAATTGCCCGCATGCTGGTCCATGTGCATCCTGACAGGTTATTATCACTACAGTTTTTTTCTGTTTGCTTTGTGTGGTGCACTTCAGGGTTTCATCTGCTGATGATCCCCATAGCTGTCAGTAGGACACCACATGCTGAAGTTTCCAAGTTTGTTCCATTTTGTTTTCTTTAAGAGAAAAAACCTAGGAAAGCCCACAGGTGTTTCTGAAAAGACAAAAACCTAAATGAATAAAACATTATTCAGGGCACATATTAAAGAATCCTGAAGAATACAATTCGAAGTCACCTCCAGAGCAAGTTAAATCTCTGTATTGCCTCAGGCAGGCATCCTATGGAAAACCCACAATGAGGTAATGAGATAATGATAACAGGACTGAATGATGTGTAAGTGAGTCAAACTAGCATCGCCCAGAAAAATTCAATACATTTTTCCTAACTTAAATGTGTTTCATTCTGCAACTTTAATAATGAACTTTTGGTATACTGTGTGCACCTGAACATATTTCACATCCAATAGATATAGTGCCATATATGATTAACACTAGCAGGAGTTTCTGTATGAACTTGTATGTGATCATCTATGGTAAGTCAGGTATGGCTAATGGTTTAAAAAGTACTACTTGCTGCACAGACCACTCCAGTGTTGGGATACTATTTTTATTATTACATAACATCAGCCAACAAGTCTAAATTCTGGGCTTTAAAACTGCAGAAATGCCCTCATAACGTATCAGGGCTCTCTGAGCTTTCAAGGGCAAGTGAGAGTTTTCTGCAGGGAAAAAAACCCCACAGGCCTACTCAAGTAGTGTTGGAGGTTAGCCTCAGATCACCTTTGCTGATGACACTGCCTGGGAAGCCCCACCCTGCAATTGAAATGAGGCAGGCTGAGGCTGAGGGATCCCACGCGAGTCAACAATGGCTCTACATGGATGCAAGATTCTGGTCACCTGGATTGCTGGATGAATCGGGCAGAAGGCAACAAACAGTACTGGTCTTCAGGAGAGCTGGTCTGGACTCCTTGGTGCTTTCAGCTTGTAATGCAGCAAAATCTTCCTGGAGCGCCCAAATCAGACAGCAGAAAATCTGGGGGATAGCAGTGTGAAATGCACCTCCCCTTTCCCCTCCTAGAGTTGAAAGAAAAATATTTAATCTACTGAAATAAAAATATGAGTGGTCATTAAAATTTGTGGAGTATGTATTTATTCCCCATAAAAAGTGTGAGTTAGAATTGGACATTGCAAGGCTGCTCCATAAAGAAAATTGCTTCTCTTGGCACTCAGCGGTTTTCTTTGTGGAACTTTTCTGTCAAAGCTTCGAAGTGCACTATTTCAACTACACATTCTCTCGCATCTCCCTCCAAGCAACTGAATGCCGACTGGGATTCATGCCCTGGTAGAAATGTGAAGCACTTCACTATGGGGCAAAAAGCTTCAGACATCACCTGGGGGCGGGGTTTTTAGGAGCAGCAGTAACAGAAACCTCAAGGAGGGTCTGATAAATCAGAGTCTTCGAGACATCTGGTCCCATTTCTTTCCATACTACTCTGCCTACTCTTTGAACAGTCCTGCTTTGACCAGGTTCCATGACTCCAGATGGAGCCCACCCCTCCATTTTTTCTATTCAGAATTTGAATAGACAAAGCCAAAAAGTTCAGACCCAAACCTACAAAGGCATCATACAGTTCAAATTACAGCATATAATATTTGCGTGCCTTGCCCTGCCACTGAACTCACAGCCTTGTGTTAGATCCTCTAGTTACCTGCACAGTGCAAGGGGAGTGCTCAGTGTCTTGGGGTGTTAGAGCCTCCGTCTCCATAAAGAAGCAGTCAGCCCTGTAAATGCTTAGGGAAACAGAAATGCCTTCAGGTTTTAGACATTCTAGGAACCAAGATTAGCGGACAGAGGAATCACAATTGGATCCAATTGCCTGGATCACAATTTTGGGTGCTACAAAAACACTTGAAGGGTCTCTGTGGACTGTGAATGGCTTTTATTCCCATAGGACCTCACTAACTTCTGAAAATCTCCACTTTCTTCCCTCTCCCTCAGCCTCGTCAGTGGCACATGCCCTGGTACATGGAATGAAAGGGGGCCCTTCGTTAAGCCAAAAACTGTTTTTCCCCTCCTGCTTCTCCAGTTCTGATAGCCCAAGGGATCTATACTCCTTTGGCTTGTGTTTTCCTGCCCACTGCCTTCATTCTCAGTAGATACATCTCTGTCTGATGCTGACCACATCAGGGCCATTTATCTCGATAAGATGGCTAATTTCCCTTGTCTGGTAGATCACAAGTGCCAATCGGGATCTCAGTGACACCTATATAAATCCAGATTAAACCGATTTTTAGAAGTAGAAGGAGAATTTGACCTGAAATCTTTAGGGGTTTCAGGTTTGTTGCCTAAATCACTGTGTAGCTAATTCACATTGCAATATATAGGCTCTCATTTTGTGGGTCTGTGTATGGTGTGAGCAAACACTGCTCTTATTAGCATTTGCTAGTACAAAAGGGATACTCCTCTGGATGACCCATTCACTGTGAAAACTAGAAATTGGAAATAAGAAAACTACAGGAATTGTTTTGTTGATGTTGGTTTTTTTTTTTCATTTTTATAAGCAGCACAGTGAACTCCAGCAATGGAGACAGGGCTAATGACAATGGCTGCCTGCCTTGATTATATCCTTTTGAACCCTAATACAAGAAAATGCAAGTAACTCCTGCAAAACCTGCAAAAAAACCCCCACTGAAGATGCTTTGGCCAGAGCTCAGCAGCTGCATGGTGTTTACCAAGTCTCAAAAAATTCTTAGCAATTATTTTATTTGTTAAAATGCTCAATGTCCAGTTTACAAATCAGTCTTTAGAGTTCTCTGATGAGCTAAGGAAATAAATATCATTCACCTTTTGAAAAGAGAGTAAGTGAAGAATTAACTGACTTAATAAGAACAGCAATAGTGGAGGTCAGATCTTGATTCATGGGCTTCAGCCTCAAATTCAGCATCTCTGAACTTTGGATCTGACATGTCTCTACATAAAATAGCACTAAACATGATAATCTCAAATTTTGGTTATTACCGTTATGTCTTTAAATAGCACAACTGTTATATTTGTACACTCTGTTTTCCCCTGGAGTAGGCAGATACAATTCAAAATTTACCACACTGCTACAAAACCCAACCCAATTCTAAATATTAGAAACCAAAGCTTAGGAGTGTAGGAACAAAATTTAGCACTCTGTTATTATGGTCATCTGTGATACTTCTGCCTAGCTATCCGTTGCTAGTAAATAGATAGATACACAAATGTTAATCAGGACGGCCTTGAACATTGATGCTAGGCCAGTGGTGATGCTGCACAAACCATGAAGCATTTTATAGGTTTTTTTCAGTGTCGGTATATACGGTCTTCTCACTCATATCAATATTTTAGCCCAACCAGGACTGCCGGCTCCTCAGCTCTGTTTGAATCCACACTTTTCACAATGTTGGAGTTCTGATTTTTGATTCAGTATGGTTCTGACCAAATTACTTTGCAATGGGGGGGGGGGGGGGGCAGCCAAAACCCTAAAGTAGAGAAGCATTCGTTCTGATGGACCTTCTTTGTAGCGTCAGTTGTTGTGCATCCTACATCTTTAGTCCATAGTTTCCACCTTTCTGCTTTCACTTCCCACTCAAGACTTAGGCTCCAGGTCTTTATTTAATCCTTCCTTCTAGTTTTGTCCCATTAACCATTACACCCTGCCAGCATGCAGCTAACTGGCCAGGTAAACACATAAAGAGTCTAGTTAAATTTTGATGTCAATATAGCAAGGGGCATGATTTTAGAGAAGACTGCACTCATGTAAGAGCCTGTTAAGGAAGGTGGCAGAGGTGGGGAGAAAAGTGGTGGATGTCCAGGTTGAGGAATGCACTGGAAGTATGAAGACCTTTTCCTGCAAGGCAGAGGAAGGAATCTGAGTCTGATGTATTCCTTTCTACATGCACTTGCTAGAGATGTTTGAGCAAGTTGCACAAGGCCAGCAAGAACAAAGAGGATCTAATTTTTAAGCTGAAAGCAGTGAGATACAGGACAGACCACCAGCTTTGAACAGGTTTTGGACTAAGTTGTGGTTAAGATATATTGAGATTTTCAGCTTTCTCTCTCAAGATTGGGCCAATGGATAGGCTGGAAGTCAAAAGTCACCAGAGTTGAGTAAGTGGCTGTGTCTTCTTGATCCTCACAGTGCATGTAACTACAGATAGGAGAGATTTCCAGGTGATGACTGACAGCATCACCTTTTCTGCTGTGGAGCAGAGCTGGCATATAAAGAAGTTTTTGCTTCTGTTAAGGGCTGTTAGTTTGGGTCCCTTTGCTTAGCTTCTCTCTTCATCACTTGACATCCTCTACATGGACCCAATGGAGAGTCTAAGCCGAGGAATACCATAACAAGGCAACAAGTTACTTGTTCATGTTAAGTACTTAAAGAGGAAAGGAACGGATCAGGACTGGCATTATACCTGCTGTGGATTAATATTTAAGCATACATCCCTCCTTGCAGCCTGTCATACTGTCATCTGCAACACTGTCCTCCATCAAAACCCTCTTTAAAGCTTGCTGCTACGGTTGACACCTCCACTCAATCAGGACAGGAGCTAGGCTGGATGAGCTGTCTTGCAGGATACCACCCCCAGGCTGAAGGCCATGACTGCAGAGATGTCCTCCCACTGCCTCTCAGGCTGCTGCAAAGTCAGTGCAGCTAAAGCAGAGCAGCTCATGTGCTGAGTGGAACAAATGTGGCATGTGGGCAATCCTGGCAAGACTTCACATAAATCCAGCAAGAGAGGATGTTTGTAGTGTTCTGTAGGTGCTTCCCCAGGTTCTTCAATATTTTGTCATGTCTTTTGCTCCTCTAGCTAGGTCCAAAGCACTGCACTAACTGACCCACCTCACCGTGAATTGTAGTTTTGCTTGTAGTTCAGGCTGTGCAATTCAAAATACAGCTCATAGAATCATAGAATCGCTTTGGTTGGAAAAGACATTTAAGATCAACAAGTCCAACCATTAACATAACCCTGCCATTCCACCACTAAATCATGTCCCTAAGCATCTTGTCTACCCGTCTTTTAAAGACCTCCAGGGATGGGGACTCGACCGCTTCCCTGGGTAGCCCATCGCAATGCTTGAATTGGATGTGTCACTACTGGAAAAGCCTGCCCTAGTTCTCTTGTGATTCCTGACAGAAGTCAGACAGAAAGAGAAGTGATACTTGCCTGGAGGTGAATCCCTCCTGTTCTACTCCTAGAGTTGAATTCAGTCATAGGAATTCTACTATGTGATCTACAGGAGAGAGGAAGACTATGAAAAATCTTGGTTAGATTCTGGAAGCCCCTTACTATGGACTCTTCAGGATTTTCCAGAGCATGGAGAAAAACCAACTTTGTCATTTCACATCAGCTCCTGATACAAAGGGCCTGAACACATGTGTGTGTGCCTGTGTGTGTGAAATCCAACAGTCTAAGTATAATGTAATTTAGGTATTTTGGCACAGCAAAATGGAACAGAATTACTTTTCCTATTATCTTCCAAAAGTTATTGAAAATTAGATGAAATATATTCTCTAGGGGAAAAAAAATCAAGTTTTTTTTTAATGCAATTTCTTTGGCAGTTTATTCATTCGTTATTCATTCACTCTCTTTCACATTGCGAAGGCTTTCTATTATGAAACATTCTGTGAAAAAAATGAACAAAAAAAAAGTATACTACTTCTTTAAAATATATTGCAAGAATCCTCATTTCCAGATTTTTATTGCAGCACTAGCTGGTATTCTTGCATGCAGTTTTGTAATTTATTCTGAACATTCCACTTAAACCTTTTTTCAATAGCATGATTTTATTAGAGTCAGCTCACTGGACTTTCCCAAAAAGGTATTTAAGATCAAATAAAACCAGTGCTTGGAAAAATATCATTACAATATGAAAGCAGTTACAAAAACATTAGTACTGCAAAGTTTTATTTCAAATGGCTGAGCCTGCTGTACCCCAGGTTATTGCACTTCTACTTTCTCAGACACACTCACTGGAAAAATGGCAAAAACTGTCATCTTAGCAGTTTTTACTTGTTTCTCAAAAAAAGCACCCAATTTATAGGGAGGCAGCAATTTTTTTCAGCACCACCCTAAGTAAGAACAGCAAACCGTCCTTTGTTCCTGCATTCCTTGTCTATGCAGAGGATTGGTCCACTCTTGACTTGGCAAGTGGCCAACTCCAGGGACCTCAGCAATTCCCAGAGTGAATGGATTTAGGCAAAACAGTGGACCCAGTGACATGGAAGTGTAGACTGGAAAGTAGGGCAAATAGTAGTGCCGCTGATACAAATAAAAATGGTTCATTTAAGTCATCAGGCTGACTTTACCTGTACTTAATACAAAATACCCTCTAGGCTTTACCTTGATGATGCTGCATAGCAGGGATGCTACTGCCTGGTTGCAAGAGGGTGCTGTGCCCCCCACCTGGCAGATGGTGCTGTAGCACTGGGTCCTGTATTAGCCAGTAATCACCAGCACTGCTCCCTGCTGGGATTACAGCAAATGGCCAGTCCTGTAGTACTGGAGTCATTGGCTGTTTCCTCTCCAGCACCAGTAGGTTGAAGCCATGACTGAGCCAGCTGAGAGCCTGCCCATTCCTCTTTTCCCAAACAACCAAGGCCAGGCCTCCACGGCAGTCAGCCTCCACCTAGGCAGACCCATGAGCTGGAAAATGCTGCCAGACTTGCATCTCCCCTTCTACTTCACAGCCAGGCCATTAGGGCAAATATTTTCCTTCTTCAGTTGTTACTTTCATCAGAAAGGAGATAATTGACAACTGGTATTGGTGGACCTGGAGTTCAAGCTGATGTTGTTTGGTATTTTTGAATTTCATAAGATGTGTTTTAAAAGAGGGGTTTTTTTTTTCCTGCTCATAACCTCCCTTTAAAAATAGATCATGATCAACAGGAAAAAAAAAAAAATCCTTAAACTCAACTAAATTAAAATCTGAACTGGAGTATAAAGGAAAATGAAGAAGTAAAATAAAAGAAATCTTAATTGCTGTATCATCAGATTCTCTGACACATTATTTTTATTTGCTGTTCTTTGTATTTGAATGTTTATATTTATTTTATGGGACAAACCTGAGGAGAAAGTAGTCATCTGAATAGTATCCTTTGGAAGCAAGTTGTGTTCCCCTTTTTCCCAACCCTTTTCTAGGCTATTTTTTTCCAAGCAGTATGTGTAGCAAAGCAGCATCAGCACACTTAAGTTTGAAGATTAGGTGTTATGTGTGAACTTTTAAATCCTCTTTTAAAATTGCAAGTTACTGTTCATATTACTTTTCTAAGTAGAAATATGCTTAAAAAGTAAAGTCTTTATTGCTTCTTAAAAGGCGTAGTGCTCTGTGATAAATTCTCATATTTTGACTGTTAATATGTTTGAATGAAAATTATTTATACATTTTGGTGAGGTTGAATGGTTTTCATTTGATTGCTGCCTCTGGAAATGAAAGCAGAGTAGCAGGAAATTTACATGTCATGCTGTGATGTATATCCAGATTATGAGATGATTGTGCAGCAGATGAACACCAAGTAAAATCATTTGCATCAAACTGTGACAACTGCAATTCCTGACAAGGCCTCTTAGTTTTTTGGGCTATTATCATTGTACAAGAATATAATCTATTGACAGCAGGGCTGTTTAATACATTTAAAGGCAGACAGTGGAAGAAATCTTAACTGTTTTCATTCACCACTGCACAAGGGTGCAGATCAAAAGTGAATTATATTTAAAAATATGCATGTATGATGATAAGATGCATGACATTCATCAACCTGTTTAGTCATGGTTAAGCTGCGATGGTGAAGATTCAATATTACTGCCATATGTGGCCTGAAATAGAGACGTGAGACTGAAAATTATATTATTGCCCAGTAGAAGTGAATAAACAGGGGAAGACATTCTTTCTTAATCTTTCTTAACCTTTCTTCTTGGATTAAATTCTGCCCTTTTGTACTTTTGTAGAAGTATTGTGTCTTAAGTTCAGCTAAGCAAATTTAAGCTTTTTAAATCTGCTGGGGTTTTATTCCCTTTTCTGTGGCAAAAAGCATCCTCTTTTTTCCCGTTATAATAATAAAAAGGGTTGCCTTCGTAGGACTTTCAATATCAACTGGCTCTGGATCAGGATTCAAATAAACACTAATGCATTATGTTTCCTATGTCAGGTATGATCTTCAAAATTATTGGGCTAATTTAATTAAGGTATTAAAAGAGACAATTAAGGGACAAACTACCTAATTCTAAAAATGTACTTTGGTGCTCTTTACAAAATGCTGCAATCCCCTCCAAGGTCCAGGGCAAGCAATTCCTGATCTACTTGTGTCTTGGAGCATTTTAATATGAAAAATACTGTTCAACCTGTTCATCACAGCAGTCAAAAGGTAGCTATTATTGTGGACACAGCCCTGAGAGCACAGCTCCCTGACAACGCTGGGCTCCAGCCCGTGCGTGCCCTGCAAGCTAGTGAAACACTGGTACTGGTGCACAGTCTCCATGCAGAAAAGACCTGCCACAAGGTACCTTCGGGACTGTGTTGGTGACTCTAGCACCACCACTGACCAACAGGACATAGATGGGGATCCTGCCAGCAGGTAAGTTTAAAAAGTTTTATTAATTGTTCTTAATCCTCCCAGGGAGAATAGGAGAGTAGGACCAGAAATGAGAAGTCTGTGGGAGGCACCCCTCTGCTAAGCTGCACAGGTGGAAGGTAGCTGTGCTGGAAGCAACTAGTGTCCCAACAAAAGAGGCAGAACCGATGTGGGGAGGTACAGCTCAACCACAACCCAACAAGTCCTGTGTGAATGGGAGCAGATTTCAGGCACGTGTACAAACCGGGTGCTTTCAGATGAGCACGCTCAGAATTTTAAGTGGGGTGCAGAAACACTTAAGCAATGTCAGCACAGGACCGCAGGCTGCATGGTAGCCCTTATTCTGCACGTGACCTGTTTTTCCAAGCTAAAGAGCTTGAACCTAAGCAAAAGCAGTTTATATGCTCATTGATTCAGCCTGGTTTGTCTCAGTGCTACACTGTGCCATACCATCTACCTAGCTCAAGGCAGGGCTCACGCCAGGATCTGCAGAAGCCTGTGTTGCCTTTGTGGAGCTCTCCCAGACAGCACTTACCAGCAGAGGAGGCAATGGTCAATCCTGTGGAAAGGCTGCGTGCACTGGGGACAGTGTAGAGCACAAAACAGCCTGGGGAGCACTGAGAGCCACAGGCAGACACAGGGTGTTCATTTTACCATAAAGGGAAGAATTTCAGCATATTTGTATTGTTATTAGCTCCAGCATTAAGAATAAAGAGAGATGGAACAATTAAAAAGTGCTAGCCTTTAAAATTTGCTTTCTTGAATTTTGCTTGCAGTCAGCAAGGCTAGCATTTTTTCCTCTAAGGTAAAACAAGGCTCTCATGTAGACATGTCTACAGATACTGGAGGTATTTGGGAAAAACAAGAAAATTACTATTTCTGAGATCCTCAATAAAATTGCAAAAGTTGGCACCATAATACTGTGCACATAGTAACGGCAGGAGATTCCCAGGTGCTACAGCTGGATATACCAAAGTTTTCATTAGCGCACTATTATGTTAGAAAACTAAGCCAAGATGAAGGACTAAGAACTCCTGGATTCTTTCCTCCCTCCACTTTTGACTTGTGTGATGCAATACCAGATATCTATGCTAACTTTTTGTCAGTCCCTTAATGAGAAAAGGGGAAATATGCAGTATTTCTTACCTCCCACAGCTGTCAGCAGGGTTGATTAATGTTGACAAAAGCATTTCTGGTGTGATATGTAAGGAGTAGTTGCTCTCTGGCCATCTTAGTCCAGATTCCCCTTGGTAGTCCGTTCCCACCTTTGCCTGCACTTTCTGTGAGGTGAAGTGGGCTCTGGAGATCCCAATGGGATGTTGTAAGCTGTAAAAATGATTAGAAATAAAGAAAATGTTTTAGTGATTTTGTGATTTTGCAGGGAGGCCAACAATGATGCAAATATAGTTTACTCTTTAGACTGGGACAGAAAAACAGAATATGCTCCTAATGATCTGCCTTGCCACTGTGCAAAATCCATTACATTAACACTTGTTTTGTTTCACCAAACGCTCCAAATACATGTAGGGTTTCATCTTCTGCTGTCCAGTGTTTAAGATAATGATAAAAAGGGGTAATTTTCCTGTGGATAGAAGGGTGTATCATTCCTGCTTCAATAAAAGGGCAAAAAGTCTATCTGACTGGGACAAGAAAATTTTACCTGCGTTCATTTTGGCGATAGAGAAAAACATGCATAAATGAGTAAGGACAATTGGATTTTGTATCATTCAAAAAATAGAGAGTCCTGCTTTATTAGACCTTTCCTTCTACCCTCGTTCTGAGAATGTTTCACCACCCAATACCTTCCTGGTATCAAACTGCTTTTTTTCCATTGCAGGTGCTAACCTTGTTTTGTTAGTACTCAGGCAATATAAAGTTTCTGGTTTTGATACTACAATACTACAATCCTATTTCTATAATATGAAGCATGAGAATGAGAGCAGCAAATATCTCATTATCATTACAAAGTGTGAAAAGCTGACACTGCTGCGCATGCATCGAAGTCATTTGAGTGCCCCACGACTTTTGGTTCCAGTATTCAGCCTATGGTGCACTTACATTTCACACAGCTGAAATTCCTTCATTTCTATTACCATTATTCATTCATCTGAGGCCAAGATTCAGCTCTATGGGTCGGGAAGATCACACACAGAGCATGGAAGTCCTCTAGACTCCAAAACCGATGTTTAAGCAGCACTGCACTTTTCCCTTTCCCCTAATACCCAAGTTATTACCCCACTTCTGCCTCTGGAGAAGAGGACACCCAACCAGCCCCACCTTTTGATGACACCAAGATGCCCTTCATTGGCATGGCCCAAGTGCTGATGGGAGCTAAAACCCGTTGCAAGGTTGTAGCGCTCTAGAACATTTCCAACTCCTGAATGGAGGTCTCTGCGTGCTGCTTTATTTTGACATTGGAGAGGTTGCTGCATTTGGTAAGGCAGCTAAATCCTAACCATTTGGGGGTCTTTCAAATGTCAGTGTAGCGCTAATATGAAATCAAACCTGTTTTTATTAGATACTCCTGATTCACCAGAGAAAACCTACAGATTAAAAAGTTATCAGGTTTATGATGTCGTCTTTTTTGGAGCTGAGGAGCAGCTGTTGCTACATAACAGCTCTGAGCATGATGAACATTTTGGGAGAAGGGGTAATTTTTAAATAAAAAAGAATGTAACTATTCTGGAAGAAAATCTGGCCACTAACTTCATTTGACATGTGTAATGGACTGTGATAGTTTTTTGGGGACTGCACAATGCAAAGTAAAACGAAGCTGGTAATAAGCAACTTGGCATTTATTCTTTATGTAGGAATATTTGTTCCTCAAAGTCAGACTATGTGGAATATTAGCATTTGAATAAATTATTCAACACTTTCTAGAGAACGCAAGGGGAAAAAATCTTTTCAGCATTATAACATGACAATCTACAGGGTAGTAGAAAAAGAAGGCTGTCATTTTTTCTTCAATTACAAAAGGCAAATATTTATTATTTATAAGTATTCGCCTTGTATAGGCTTAAATGTTATTTATGAACCTGTTGCATAGTGATTTTCAATGTAACTCATTATTTTTAGCCTTAGGGTGTTGTAAAGGAGCATGGATATATTTAATGACACTCTGCTAGTCAGCGCAATTACACTGTAATCATTATGTAAAATGTGCTATTAATTAAACCAATTTCTAGTTAGAACATTCTCTTCTGCAGGGCTTAATCTTAATCTCTGGCAATCTTTCTCTCTGTTTTTCACCCATTAATTATATGATTACTTTTTAAGTTACATATGATAAAATATGTTTTTATTTTTAAGCTTAATATGCTCAATTATTTGTATTTATCATGCCATTTGCCTGAATTATTGAAAAGGCTTCATTTTCCAAACAAAAGAAAGGAAAAAAGAAACATAAGATCAGGCAGTTATCTGGGAGTCAACAGTAGTTTGATGGTTGACGATTGTTTCTGATACTCTTTTTAGATGTTGTAAGGCTGACTTTAATTTTCAGTTCTGAAACATCTCCTCTTCAATCTTCTCCTTTTATCCTAATTACCACACAGAAATCTATACCTATTTTTAAATGCTTCATTTATACACAGAAGCAAATCTCCATGTTTTTCCCCCATTGGACTGGATCTTTATGTTAGTATTTTGATAAAGGAAACACGGTTATACTAAAACATTGCTCGGTCTTAACGCAGTTGACATGAATACCAACCAAATAACAATTATTAAGGCATTATGGTATTTTTCAGCTAAAAATTAATGTTGTTAACAATTCTAGTTAAAATAATTACATCTAAATGTCTACTACACTTCAGAATAGGAAAAAATCACCTAGTTTTTGAAGTCATCCTTGCTCTGCTCTGCAATGACCCCTTGTGGAAAAAAGACTTGAAAAGAGGAGAAATTATGTCTTAAAGTGTCTGCATATTTCTTGGAATTTTGATATAGATATGTAAGAGCAAAGTGTTTTGTTCTTGCAAATCCTGGTGGTCAGGGATTATGGACTAATAAGCCTGAAAAACGTTGGGTCCATTTTACTGAAGTCACAAGCTTTTGGGAGGTCTTCAATTCAGGGTCTCCATGTCAGGGTCTCTACTGCAGCCTCCCAAGGCAGCTCCTCCTTGGTCCACGCAGCGGGTGCAGGTAGACCATCACCACCTCACCATGCTGCTGTGTGTGAAACCATCTCTCCCGCTTAACCTTTGCAGTTGCTAAAGAACTCATAAGGGGTGGTGTAAATCAGAACTACCTATTAAAAAAACCCCAAAACACTACCCTCTGGATTTACAGAGGTGTAATGGGGGAATAGGACCCTACATGGTTTATGCGCTTTCTCATCTCATCCCATTCTGTGAAGGTTGTCACCTGCACCAGCAAACAAGAAGCAGATGGCCAAGAATCACATAATCATCAATCTAAAACACCCACCAAATCCACCACGTAATCCAGCAAACAGTTCTCACTGTGCTAAGAGGCACCCAGCAGAAGCTCAGTGCCTGGTTCCCAAATGACTAACATCCTCTGTACTCTAGATTTAATTAAAGAAGTAAAAACCTCTGGGAAAAGGGTTCCTCCAAAAGAACAAAAAGTGTAGCCAAAAGTGTAGCATGTGATGGGGAAGACAACTGGTAAGGTACTCTGGAGGAAGAGTACAAAACCATTTCACACCAGCAGTGTGCTACAGGTTCATTCAGCTGCACTTCATCCAGCACAAAGACTGCAGAGTCAAGGGTCCAGTGTTTGCCAGCAAATCTCCTTGAGTCTGTGACAGGAGGCGCAAGGTCTCTGTGTGTGTGTTTCTTAAAAAGGGAATCTTTCCCTAGATGAAGAATTCATACTTCTGGTTAGTGCTGCCATTTCTGCTGTATCAACACTTTCTCTACCACTGCCATTCTGACGATACTTTTTTGGAAATGGGTTTTGTGCTGCAAGTCAATTATTAGAGACAAAAAGAAAAAACACCCTGACATGTAACTGAGACATTTTCCTAAAGCAAGAAAACAACTCTTCCTCATTAGAAGAACCGAAAACTGCTGTTGTACTCAGCTTCTACTCAGAAACTTGGACTTAAGATCAACATACCCCTTCAACTTCAGTTAGAAGAACATGAGACTGGCAACTGCACTTGCCTGCCATGTGCTTTTGCTTGTACTGGCTTCCAACTCCTTCTGCCCCTTGCTGTCTTTGCTAAATATCCAGTAAAGTGGCAGCTGCAGGGGAAGGCAGCCAGAGAAAAGCAGGTTTAGAAGGTGGAAAGAGGACTTCAGATATCACGTCTCTCATTCTGGATTTTTTCATACACTCCAAACCAAACCAAAGATGTGGAAAAAAGGTGCTGTATCCTCAGTCACTGCCCAGTCACTGCCTGTCTGCCTTCCTTGGCACAGCTCAGTCGCTGGCACAGCAGAGCTTGCTTGTGGCGCCCCAAACAGCTCCTAGCACCTGCTCGGCTAGAGCAGGGTCCGAGGGCACACACAGGCTGCTCAGCCATGGGAGCAGTTGGTGGCTTTGCTGTTTGTGCAGCACTGCAGCACCAACTGGAAATCCCTGCAAGACCCATTACGGCAGTCTACTGGTTTCTCAGTGTTGCCTGAAGTGAGAAAAGCAGCTGCAAGGGAGAGGAAGGGTCAGTCCCAATATACCTTGCTATATTCACAGGACAGCAACACACCAAAAGTGACCAGTAACAAAGGCCAAAAACTCTACAATGGAAAAGTAGGAATTATGGCTTTGGGGCACAGTGCATGCCCGCTGCCCATCTCCCCAACATAAACCTGCCCAGCCTCAGCCTCATCTCACGCACGGTAAATACATATATAAGTAGGAAAATGTATAAGAATAATGTCTACAGATAGTCTGTAATGTAAGTAGGAAAGGGATCACGAGATGAGGTCTCATCTGGGATCACACTTTACATTTCATCAAGCTGTTATCCCCCTGTGCTCAAGGTGCAAGAAACAGCTGGTGGAGAATCTGAATTTCCTGACAATTCTCCTTTCCCCATTTTTAACTTTATTTTTAGGCTGCTCTCTCCTGGATGAACCCAGTCTTTTCTTGCGGGCTCCTAGGGAGCCATGAGCTCACTGATCTGGCAGCAGGTAGCTTGCAAAGAATCCCTG
The DNA here is from genome assembly GCA_034008185.1 of Gorsachius magnificus. Taxonomy (NCBI): domain Eukaryota; kingdom Metazoa; phylum Chordata; class Aves; order Pelecaniformes; family Ardeidae; genus Gorsachius; species Gorsachius magnificus. The sequence continues at coordinate 59,518,163 of CM067085.1, read as the reverse complement.
GCGAACAGTTCACTGCAACTCTATTTTTAATATACATTGCTGACCCTAATGATGGTCTATTGAGATGAGGGCAAGGAATGTCTGATCAAGTGGAGATTAATTTTTGACTGTGCTGTCTGGAAATGCATGAAAATGCACTCCTTTTTCTATTTAGACTCACAGGATGCTTTGATTGATTGACTAGTTTACAAATGAAGGTGATAAAATTAGGTTGAAGACCACATACATTTCTTAAAATGAGTCTGGCTGGTCGTGGAGACAATGAGGTTTGGACAGATTGTATTGCTGGTTTAGGCAATCTTCTGAACATGTCAAGATTTATAGACCTGTACTGTAATGTTACAATTGCGGCTCACTGATATAGGTTTCTTTTCAAATTCTTTCCCATTTTATTTGAAAAAGGCCATTAGAGAGTTATAGACTATTGAAAAAGCTTTTTCTTTGCTAACCCTTAATAAACTCTTCCAAACAAGGACTACTGCATTTTTGTATTAAATTTAGACCAAAATCTATAAAACATGTTCTCCCAGGTTTGGATAATTTGATTATTATTATCTAAATGGAATTATGGTCCATATTGGCTTGCAGTAGAGTATATAGTAAATAAAAAGGTAAGTTAGGGTTTGTACAAGATCTTAGGACACTGAGGATTTTTCACTCTTCATTTGGATTACTGGATTCTGGGAATAGGAAGTATATTTCCCCAGGTTGAGAAATTATAAAAATAAAATCCTCAGAATGTGGTGCTGAAATTAATGTTGCATTGAGCTAGAAACAAATTACTATTAACATTTCTTTATTCTTATTGTTGCACAAATACCCACAGAAGCCTTGGGATTTTCTTAATAAACCAGACAAGGTTTACCAAACAAATGAAAACAGACGACGATAGATTTCATGCAAAATTAAAAACCATGATGACATTAAAAATCATTACAAGAGAAGAGCAATAGATAAGATATCAAAGCACTTTATGAATTAATAATAAATTCTATTTTATACATTTTGCTGTCAGACTAATGTTATCCAAGAACTTTGTCAGCGATATCCTAGAGAGGGGGCCTGGGTGCATTTAAAATGTGAGCTCCCAGATTGTGTTTTCATGCCTTCTCCATGTGAAAAAAAACCAAAATGTCATGCTTTCATGTGCTTGAGAACTGGGAAGACAGGATCAAGGTTCAAACAACCAGTCAGCTGTACACGGGTCTCAGAACATCGATAAATATCATAAACACAGAGCTTGGCACGTCCTGTCTCTCTGGGGAGAGAGGTGAAGATGCCCTGACACAGAACAAGATTGGGTCCCTTTCCTGGTGTGGAGGACATACCTGAGGAGTGGGGTGTAAGGTTCTGAGAGTAGCAGAGGCATTTTAGGGGTGGGAACCTCAAGGGAAATGCTGGATGCCACCACAACCCATCAGGCAGATGAAAGCTGCTCTAATGAAAGCCCTGTGGGAGCATATACACCTCCCACAGAAGCTTAGAGGTGGGAGGATCAAACATGCCTGGTCAGCCTGTGAGCCTCCCTAATTCCCCGGGCTGCAAAAAATATGTCCTTTGTTGGGGTACGGCATAAAAAATCCAACTCCATCTGCCTCAGGGGCAGGCTTCTCCCTCACCCAGCAGTACCTCGCTCCAAGCTTTGGCAGAGCTCCTCGTTTCACCACATCCTCAGGACCTGCCAGGCCATGAGGCAGGATTTTCACTTAATTAATTTACCTGTGCCTTCAGGGGAGATTGGCCTTTGCCCAACCTAAGCACGGCATCCCTTCCTTCAAAGTTCATCCTTAAAAACCAAACACTAATGGAGATTTTGGAAGGAAGTGAGGATCACAAATCAGGATAAAGATGAGGCTGCCCCTCTGCAGAAGGGGTGCAGGAGGTGCCCAGCCACACACAGCAGTCCCCGCAGGCATGGCCATGTGCAAGCACCACAGGGGAGCACATGGTTTCTCTGACCACAGGTTGTAAGTTTTTGATTCTCCATTATCAAGTGAAGGGGATGAGTGGTGAGAGATGTGCCCGGGAAGTTCACAACGCCAAAACATTACTCATCTAACACTCAGATGTTGACAGCAGCCGGTCCATGAGTTGCTGCTTCTACACATGTCCTGAGCTTGCAGCCAGCCCTCCACAGCTCGTGGGATGCTGCTCTGTGGTTTCTATTACAAACAGTTGGCATGTGGTTTCTCTTACTCTGCTGGCTCCAGGTTTTAAAAGAAATTTGATATGAGAAGAAAACAATAAATATATTAAGTCTGAAATCGGCTGGCTACTAAAGACCCAGTACGTGTGGGGGTTGTTTTTCTGTAGTGAACTGACAATGTAAATAAAGGTTATGGGAATTTCTCAGGCCAGTGGACCAACCATGCTCTGAGCTTTGCACCCTGCTGCAGATGGTCCATGATGATTTTTTAATATAAATAAAACCCTGTATATTGAGGAAAAAGCAGCATTAAGCAATAGAACAAATGCTCTCTAAATCTAATGCTAAATTTCTGATCACAGATGAGCTAATTTTCAGTTCTTCACTTCTGATGGATAAAAAATAGATTACCTAGTAAAAACACATCATTAAAGCAGAAGAAAATAAAAGCTGGCAAATCAGAAAGTACCTTGATATTCCTGGCTTAAACATGATTACTTCACTCTATCTATTCTAATGCACATGAAAGCAGGTTTAGTCTCCTCCCCTCCCACTGTAATATGAGCGACTCCTGTAATAGCTCTAAATGTTTTCTAGGAATGTATGAAATCTTCGAATAGAGGTATTTAAAGGTTTAGATATGTTTGAAATACAGCTATTTTTCAATCTTCTAAGCCAGCCAATCCAGGTGCCTGTTAGTCTACAAGTGCCTGCCACCTTTCTCTGATTGTCAGTGGAAATAGACTGATGGATCACTTCCCTGTGTCACTGCTCTAGACTGGTGACAATCAGTGAAATGATTGTGTCTGCCTCTACACATATCTGTAATTGATTGCCTAAACCCTAAGACTCTCTTCCCCAGTTGATATGATGGAACATTGGACTGAAATCACTCTCGATGAGGAGGAGTCAGGACCATTTGTTATTTACTTCTTTCCTTGCACCTTTCTTCTACCCTGCTTGAATTGTCCCACAAGAACACATTATGGTAATCAGACAGAATGTATGTATAGGAATCAATCAAAAGGAAAGCCGTCACAAGAGTTATGACATTACAAAGTCTGTTTGTAACTTTTGATTTATGGAAGATTTTCTGTTTTATAAATTGAGAGTGAGGCATGTTGGGATGGCTTAACCCCTGAACTCCTCAGTGAATATAAAAAAGCAGTGGAAAAGGAGAATTAATACAGAATGGGCAAAGCCAGTCTTCCCTTACTCATAATCACTTGATTATAAAATTAGACTAATGTTATTTTCTTGTATTTCCAGCTTGTAAATGTTTTTGTATGAAAGAAAGATGTTTTACGGGAAAACAAATAAATACGCATCCTGCCAGAAGACTTTATAATCAAAGGCTGCAAGCCTGCTAAGATTATACATATGCCTAATTTTTGTGCTGTGGCATCCAACAGCAGTCCATCCCTGTTCACCAAAACATATGCTTAACTTCAGCTCTGAGCCTTAATCTTATTGAACTCAATGGGGTTTAAGCACACACTTATCTTTAGACTTTAGGAGCTTTGCTAATACTGATGAACTTAAACATCTGCTTCCCGTCACTTTGCTTTCCACCTCTGCATGGTCCTACTGCCTTCAGGTCTGAGACTCAGCTCTTAAGCACATGCTTAACTACGCAGACATGAACAGAAAAGACATATCAAATCAAGTGCATTCATAAAGGTGTGCAGAGGTGGGGCCTAAATGTAAATATAATATGCCAAATGAATGCTACAAAAGCTGTAAGAAAGATATACTAAAGAGCTTACATGGTTATTTACATCTCAGGAGATGTGTGTGTATGCATTCATGAATGGTTCTGTGTGTATGAGAAAAATATTTAGATGTATATACTAGCATATACTTATTTTCTTCCCCAGTCTGAATACCCGCATTGCCCTTTTGACGTTTTAACCATATTATCTTGGTTTTTAAAAGAGCATTTGGAAACTCTCAGCCCCTACCACATCTTTATCTACCACTAACCCTTCCTCTTTCAGGACTTCCATAGACCACCTTGTTCCTCATTGAATACACCACTTTGGTTCTCTGATTTAATTTCTGACATGATGCAGTCTGAGCTAAGCAGTTGTTTTTCAGGGGGAAAATTTTTTTTCTGTGACATTTTGCTTGAACGCATCCTCATAAAAGAGGCCCTGCTAAATAGCTGCTATGTTCTAGATGGGAATGGATTTCAGCAGGGTATACAACAGCTTCTGAATGTGTGTATACAAAAGTCTAGTTCTCAAGAAATGTGAGAAACTGATGTGCTGGTAAGACTTCAAAAAGCATGTTTCTAGTTCAGAAGACCCATCTGTTCTCTCTCCCTAAAACTATGTTCTACCTTCATGGAAAACATTATAGAAGTTGCTTTTTGGATCCTTTGCTTCGTGAAATGTATCCAAAACACTGGAAAATCTAAGACTGGAAATATGAGCTGGATACCAGTCATTTTTTATATAGGACATTGTAGCTTTTACCACTTATAATGTTTAGAGGCACATCAGAACAGCAAAATGGACAAAATGGAGAGCAGCAGTATTACCACTATTGGAAAGACTTTGTGAAGTCCTTAGAGGAAACCGGTATATACAGGTAAATCACCAGCATGAAGTCACATTGCACTAAATTCCAGATATAAATTTGGAACTGCTTTGTGCGACTGGAGTGGGATTAGAATTTTATTTTTGTTATTTACTGTGGCAACAACTTAGAGCTTTAGTCAAGGACCAGACCCTACTGTACTGAGAGTTGGATGAAACACAGTACAAAGAGGCTTTTCAAAGAGAATACCAAAACCTGTGGTTTACAGTAGAATGACTCCAGCTTTAAAAGTCATCCCTAAGAGCAGAATTTACCTTATCCCACATTCAAAAAGTTGCACAGTTTTCAAATATTTACCTGATAATCTCACTATGTAATATATTTAGCCATTCTGCTGACAGCTGTACTCATTTTATTGGCTAATGGCTAAAAGAAATCAGGTTTTCTTTTTAATAGCGCAGCAGTCCTCCTCTGCTTAATCTCCTCCTTCAGCTTCAAACTGAAAGCTAATCAGATTGCAGATCCCACTGGGAACACTCTGTGTTTTTTTAATACATTAGGAAACCTCTATCACTATCACTGGAAAACTTAAAAAACCATTTAAAAACAAAAAAGAGGAATAAATGAAAATGTTATGAACCTGGAAATGTTAATTAAGTCATTTTCAAAGAAAAGGCTTTTGATTCAGAATAAAATGCCATGTCACTTATTAAGAGTTAACATTTTTCCCTCTCAAAAAGGTTCAACAAAGAATTCAGAATCATTAAAAAATTTAAGCAATGTAAATGGGTGCTATGAAGTTCTGCTGTAAACTGTTACAGACAAGCTAAGTATCAAATAAAGGCATAGCATAATATTTTTATTAATTTCCCTGTGTCAGGATATCGCCTTTGATCTTTTATAGACCTCTTTCACCCTCATGGACAATACAATGGAGAATAATTCAACTGCCTTCTCATCATCTTTATTTTTATCCTTCTTAGAGGTGCACTGGAACCAAAAATCCAGACCAAACCCTGTAATGTTAACATTTTCAAAGCTGAGTTACATATAACGATCCACAAGAGTTCTTTGGATCCAAGCCTTGATGAAGATACACTTAGGATCTTGATTTTACTGATCGGTCAATATTTAATATTTAGAAAAAAAAAAACTGGTGTTGAATGTCAATAGACCTTATGAAAGGTAAGAAAATGATGACAGGAATTTGCCACCCACCCACTGACTATGGGCAGAAACCACTAAACTCCGGTTCCTATACAGCAATAGTTCCCAGCAGCAGATAGCGCAGGAAACCTCCACCCCTACGTAGCTGTCCCGTGCCATCGCTTCCTTCCCCATGGACCAAGGGCAGTGACAGTGGTTCTTGCTTGCAGCAGGAATATTCCTGAGCACTATGTCTGACTGACCATAACCCCATGCCTATGCAGTGCCTCTCCTTTTTCTCGCTGCCTGGATGAAAGCTGTGAGGTGCCGGCAAAGCCCCAGACCCTGCAACTAGAAGCAGATAATGAAAAATTAAGAGTTGTTACCATAATGGTTCTGGTATTGTGAAGGCTTCTGGAGCCTGAAGAAACGAATGCACAAATCTCATCTCCCTGAAGCACCTTAACAGAGGGCCTTCCTCTGTTTTCTTTGATTCTTCCCACCAGTACACACGTGTACTCTTGTACACCCTTCCCTGGCAGTTTGGATGAGAAAACCACATGGACAAGCAGTGATTCAGCAATCTTGGGCAAAAGCCTCCTGATCAATGATGTGCCACATTCTCATACAAGTCTTGGAAACACTTTGAAAAATGAGCCCCTTGTCCAGATACAATATAATAAAATAAAATAAGGGCCAGAAAAACAATCATATCAGAATCAGTAAACAAAACTGCAGCATCAGAATAATTTTCTCTGTGAGGGTATGGCATTGTCAGAGTATTAACTAGCATATTTTCCTCTTCCGTAGCCCCGCACTGCTGTGATCAGGACACTGTTACGACCTACAGAAGAGAGAAGCTGCTCTCTGTGATATTTCATATTTTTGGTTAGCTTGGGGTAGTAATGAACAAGTCACAGCCAAGTGAATTAATCTCTCTGGCTCTCCAGAAATGAAACTTCATGTACAGCAATTTGGTCTTCATTGCTTTTTCACTGTGCCCTTTCTACAAGATTCTTCATAAAAAAGTAAAATTAAATTAAAACCAGTGGAAAGTGTGTTTTAACCACTCCAAAAATGCTCGTAGATTTTCCATTAGGCACACACACATTCCAGCAGCATGTAGAATTAGGTGTCTGTGGTAAGCATATTGCACATCATTTAGACTTATCAAAACAGATACTGCATGTTAAATTAACCTCACCAGCTGGCTATTCAGTACATATTTGGGGTCCGATCACGGCCATAGCAAACTTTCATTTATTGCAATGTGATCAGAAGCAGTATGAATTAATCTCAGCATGAAGACAAGCCCAGTTAGTATAACTAGACCAACAGTAACTCTCAATCAGTTGACCAGATTTGAGACAGTACCAAAAGCCAGAGAGGAAATCTGAAGGCCTGAAACATGGCAGAAGCCCTTTGAACTTTTCCTTCTTATGCCCTACATATTGCTTGGTATTTCTATTTTTTTTTCAATTTCGTTCATCATTCCAGTATTTCCTGGAAAAAATAATTCCTCTCCACTCAACAGATCATTTAAGCCCCCACTCACCTATAAGCACGTGAATTATCCCATGCCTGTTAAGCACATTCTGAATTCCAGTTGCTTGAACGTTATGTTGATTTAAGCCCTGATAACCACGGAATAGGAAATGTATATTTTAATAGTTAGTTAGATCAATTAACCCTCATTAAACCAGTTGGTGTTTCATCAACATAAACCAAATATAATAAATATCTCCAGAGCCCTACTGTATATTGAGTACATGCCAATTAATTAAAAGCGTAGTATTAGTGGTTTACCAATGATGGCATAAATATGTATCTATTACATCATTGTTAATCTCTGTAAATATGTTTTTAATAACCTCATGGTATTTAGTCAGCATACAATAACTGTCTCATTAAGCTTAAATTAAATGCATGGTTAAGCATATTAAAAACACTTAATTTAAAACGTTGCCAGCAATCTTCATATTAGGTTTCCGTGTGGCTATGGTTTCTCAGGATTGTAGGTGACTGCTTGAGTTTGGCAAAATCGCTGTGACTTTCTTCTGAATGTCCATTAAGAGTCTGAGTAATTTAATGCTATCATTCTATAAATATAGAGCCACTCAATCCATGTAAAAGAAACTAGGTTTTATTTATGGGAAAGAATGCTCATGTGCCAAAGCAGACAGAAAGCTTTGAGCAGATAAAATGTTTTTCAAAAAATAAAACAGAGGCTCTAATAAAAAAAAAAAAAAAGGAAAAAGCCCTCTGTTGGAATAACAATAAAGAGAATGTTGCTGTACATGATTTTTCATTTATGGATAGCTGGAGACATTAATATACTTGCCTATGGCTTGTGCGTTACTATTCCCAGCTATGCAGAAAGGCAAGGTGATTTACAGCCCCTCGTGCTGTCTCACTGCCCCAGCTCACCGACTGTCTCCGCCAGCCGTGGGTTGGCTGGCGACAGCTCCGGCGGGAGGGTGCCGGACTGTGCCGTAGCCGCACAGGCAGCAACGCAGGCAGCAGGTATAAGTGACCTGGGATTTTTGGGGTTTGTGTACCCAGCGAGCCAATCGCTGAGCAGAGAGAGCAATAGCTGAAGCTTTTACTGCTCTTCAAGTTTCCTCATTGATTCCCTCGGTAACTGATTATATCACAGAAGTTATATAAAAAACACATTAAACGCCAACTAAATCAAGACTTTTCATGACTTTTTTCTAAAGCAATGAAATTCAGGACAAACACTATACTATGCATGGAGATCACCACCTGGAGAACAGAACTCTTCATTTCACACCCTGTCTTTCCAAATGGAACTAGAATGAAGTCATGTGTTTTATTCATTTTATTATTTCCTGTGCTATTTATATTGGCATTTAGAAAACATACGGCAGAAAATTCAAATTTACAACAATACTCTGCACTTCTGTATCGCCATCCATGTAATGACCTCCAAAGGCTTTATGAATGTGGCTGCACTTAAGCCTTATATTCCACACTGGACAGTTCATAATGATGTATGTAAGAATAAATAGCACCGGGAACTATTATCAGGGTGACTCTAATAGGTGAGGAAACTGAGGGACAGGAAAGTTAAAAGACCACATGTTAGATAAGCTCTGAAGTTCTGCTGCTGTTTCTAGCCAACATCAACAGAAGATGCAGCACTCCTCACCTCTGAAAATCAGGCCCCATAAAAGATTTCCACATAGTTTTGCAGGATGCCCATGAAAAGTGGAGTCTAGAGATTTGGTATTTCTGTGTCTGTGCTTTCCTCATAAGAATATCTTTCACACCAGCAGAGGTGGATGACTATGGACTCCTCCTGCTGAACAGATCACCACAAATCATCATGCTGCATGTTTGGCATCTGCTGGACATTCAGATTGGGTAGTCTTTTCTTATGTTTTTAATAAAAGACTTTTGAAGGCATTATGAAACTAAAGGGAGTTGTTGTACTGAATTTCTCACCCACAGCCTCTATTTGCTTTTCAGTTGTATGGCTTTGAATTTCCCCATTTCATAATACTATACCTTTTTCTTCACTGACAGGGCATAAAATTTCAAAATCTGCCTCCTTGCAACGTGCTTCCTGTTCTCAGCTGAGGCTATGGTGATGTGGTCTGTGAAGTTCATGAACCTCTGCAGACTCTGAACAGACTTGGACTGATTCATGCTGTATTACAGAAGTCTGAGCAAGCTGAATTTTCTGTGAGTTTAATTTTGATTAGAAATATTGTGTACACCTCAGTCCAACTTAATCCAACTTCTGAGTCTGCTAATTCATTATTCCTTCAACCAGCAAACACACCGTATCTTTAAGCAGCATGACTAAGTAAATGGAATGATGGATGGACAGGCAGACAGCTAGATAAGAACCACTTGAGATATGGGGCTTCGACGAAAATTCTTATTAGGATCAGTTAATTCTGACAATTTTGAAGTTATTTGGGTAGCACAGACTAAGGTTTGATATTGTAAAGTTTGCATTCTGCTATTTGTGAAAAAATATCAGAGAAGAAAGAAGGGAAAAAATCAAGGAAATACAGTCAAAATAGAAATGGGAAATGCTATAAAAAAAAACTGAAGAAGGAATTAAGTTAGGGCAAAAGTTAACACTTTTATATAGCACCCTTGCTTGTAACAACCTGATCTCAAATATTTTTAAAATGCTAGAATTTTTTTTTTTCTAGAAAAAAGTAGCAATAAAATATAAAAAGGATCCTCTTCAGAGGAAAAAAATTACTTAAATGAAGGACAGAGTATTTTTGAATCAAACAAATACCATGAAACTGGACAGTAACTAGAACAGTGTGTGGACATTTCTGCATACTGAGTTTGCACATCTTCAGCTCACATTACAGACACTGCACAGAAATCCCCCTGTCTTTGCCCGTGCAGGTTCCTGACTTCCAGGGAAGCCATTGGTGCTCGGGGAAGGAAGAAAGATGAGTTTCAGTATTGGCTTGTGTTTAAGGCAGAGAGCATATACACTTTGAGCCTGGGATGGCCCTAGCATGGTGGAAGCTTGTGCTTGCCCTTCACAGCACACATTACCCTCCTAGAAGGAAGGCGAGAGGCCCAGTGCTGTCTGTGGCCTTGATTCCCACCTGTGCTGAGAGGGTGAATTGGAATCAGTGGTTTGTATGTTGTAGCAGCAGAATCAGCAAGTCCCTCTAAAGTCCTTCTGCGCATTATGTCTTTCATTACCTGAAGGGGACATACTCGTTTACACAAACAAGATCAGCTCAACAGCCTGGGGGGGGCAGGAAATGTCAGCAGCGTTCACACTTCCATATATATTAGTTTTGTAAATCTGAGGTGCAAATTGTTTGTAGAATCTCAATTACACCCCTTATAATATTGTCATTTGCAATCAGCTCACTATGAAAACAGGGCTTTCAAAGGGTAAGAAAATCATTTGAACTTGTGATCTACAATAGATTTGAATATTCAGATAAGGTCACTGGTCAGAGCAGGGGTGACAGCTGCGGTCAATAAATAGGTTCAGTGAGACAAAATCTTTTTGTCTATGTGGGAATAGGCTGAAGAAGAGAGGTTCTCAAGAGGGATCAGAGAGATTAAATTTAGCTGTGTCACCATTTTATTTCCAGGATGCTTAAGGCATGATGGAAGCCTTTGGTGTGGCCACCACACTGGCCATGCTGATCCTGCTGACAGTGTCACTCTGGTGCCATCAGGTCAGATGTTCTGCTTCACTGTGAATATGAATCTGATGTAGAGCGACGTCTTGTTTTGGCTTCCTGCTGATTGACTTTTGACAGGCTACAAGAAGACTTGAACAAAGCCAACTATAACAAAAATGACAAGTGGCTCTAATGTCCTCGATTCCTGAGTTCTTGGTGTGACATCTCTTTAAAGAGCCTGATAATCAGAAAATGCTGAGACCTTTTCTTCCGACAGTCACAGCTGAGCACCCAAAAATAGGGCACCCAGCACTACTAATAATATTTTAACATCATGGCTTTCCTTTCAACATCAGTGAAGAATCTGTCTCCTAATTAACTATAAACCACAGCCCTGCTTGAAATTCACTGGTAAGCATGAGCAGAACTGTTAAGATCACACTTAAGAAGCTAAGGATGATTAACCTTTGCCTAGGTTATAAAATGGCCCATTTAAGAATTGTTGCTACTGAATATATCACCTTGATATCAATTGGATTATTGAGTGAGAAGTTATATGTGATGTTTGGTATGATGATATATGTATGGTTACAAACTGTTTATGAGAAGTGGAAAAGCCAATAAAAGATTAATACAGATTTAAATAGTTTTTTTTCTCTTTACCATCTTCTGGTTAATTTATGCAAATGTAAGTCAGTTTTCATATACTTTAGAAAGGTGCCACCTTTCTAGTTGTACTAGAAAGATATCCTGATGATATTATAAATCAAATTACACTGGGGCCCAAGTGGTGATATTTAGCTTATATCTGCATTTCCACAATGACTTTGCTTTATGGGTTCAGGATAAACTTTCCCAAAAGCTACTGAGACCATGTTTTCAGCTGAAATTCAACTTCCTCCACAGTCATTTATTAAAGACACAATACTTAATTTTCTGAATCACAGCTATGGTTTCAGCCTTTGAACACCTTCGTTTCAGTGCAATTTGTACAGATAAATATTTACCTGCCATAAGGATTAGACTTCAGATAACAGTGTCATTTTAACTTCTAGACTAGAACTGCCATTGCAGTGGAGCGGGAGCCTAATCCTGACCCTGCTGCTGACCTAGGTGAACTTGTGCAGCATGAACTGCACTTCTGTTTCTCCTCACAATCTTTTTCTATCCAGCTTATTTCTTGGAGAGGAACAGCCTCCTACTTTCTCTTTGCCCCCGGGGGGCTGTATTTTGTAACAGAATTAATTCCTCCTAGTAAAATCAAAACTGGATGATGATGGTGCTGTGATGCTTGGGTGAGGTTTCCAGTTTTCCCAAAGTTCAGGAAAGCATCTGAAAGGGGACATTTTGTTTCAGACCCATCTCTGCTAATATGTACAGCCTTAAAGCTTTAACAAGACAATCTTCTTTCAAATTTACAACAGCCTGTGTTTAAAAACCTGACAAAACCAAAATGTGCTCTCCATAAACTATACTGGCACAATTCGTGCAGCTGTAATGTAGGTTGTGTCAGCATTTCCATTATACTGTACACTGCTGTTTTTCAGGGGTTTAGATCTTGGCTATAAAAATCCACCTGGGGTTGAGAGTTGGCAAGTTGGAGTTTCAGCAGGGGAATGAATTTTTTCAACTAAATTTGAAAAATAATTCCATTAAAACTGTGGACAGCCCAGAAGACCAATGTTTGAGGATGCTTCTGTTTTCCAGTTTCATTAATATTTTTTAAATTTCAACAGTACTTTCAACCAACTGTTGTACAGATCAATAACTAGATACATTCTGGCTGGAATTCCATTCACCTCTGTTGTTTCACATCTAAAATGGCTTTGGTCCCATTTTTCTTATATAAATAAATATTTTTTCATACTGTTGGGTTGTTGGTTTTTTTTTTTTGGCTTTTCTCTTCTTCTATGCAGGGATGCCCAGAAGGTAAAGAGGGTGAATCCAGTCATGGTACAGTGTGAGCAACACTGCAGATGACTGGATCTGGAGGCTGTGCAGGATGTGACCCAGTCACAGTGAAGTCTGGGGAACGTGGTGAGATGCTCTTTTAGAAAGAGTAACCAGGTTCTGCTTATGGACGGGGAAAGGGCTGGTGGGTCAGCAAGGAAGGGGGGCAGTGACACAGTAAGCAGCAGGCTCAATTCAGCAGGGAGCAGCTTAGAGGAAATCTAACCACCTCCCCGTGCTGGCCCGTGACCCAAATCCTGCACCAGCAGGGCAGAATAATGTCAGCACTATCCGGCCAGTGGCAAAGACTAAATCATCAATCCTCAGCCTCCCTGGGGAAGCCTGAAGACATTTCTCCTTCTGCTGTCTTTCCTAGGCTTATTCTGTTTCTAAAGAGGTAGCGGTGATCTGCAGGGTCGCCTGCTCTGTGCTTCCCTCAATGCTGTCACTCTCTGAAATTACACTATTTCTCATATTTCACACTTTTGCACCATCGTTTGAAGACACAGAAAGTAAAACTGCTCCCTGAATCCTGTGGTTGTAAGATCGCCCAGTGGATCTTCTAAAATCTGGTTGTCCAGGTCTTGTCACTAACACACCATCATGGCAGACATGCAACAGCTATTGGCAGCTCTTCTTCCCTGGAAGGAATCGGCTCTGGGTTTGCTGCCATTTGTGCATCTAACTGCAAGCTTTTGGAGGTTCTTGCCATTTTATTTTCATAGAAGATTTTTGGAAAGTATTCCAAACCAAGAACCACATAACCAGCATGTAATATGTATCATGTAATACCTATTTTTTTTCCACACTGCAAGTGTGACCAGAAGTCTAAAATTAGAAAAAAAGGAACAGAAAATATAGATGAAGAAAACTCTCAAATTTACTGATACTTTCAGGCAATGTAATACCCAGCTTGTGTTATGTTTTTTTCCCACGGATGATCCTTAGAGATTGTGAAACTGCCATAACTACAAGTACAGGGCAGTAGCTCCTGCTTTCAGTTCCAGGGGACTGGTTAAGATGAAAGGGATTAGAAACACTAAAATCAAGGTTCACAAATAATGAGCTATTAATTTCCATTATGAGTCTTTTCTATTTTAATGATACCCCTATTCTTCAGTGCTTGATCAGAGAAGTATGGAGGGAAATGCAATGTAAATACATAAAATAAAGTTGTCTCTTTTGATAAAAAAGGCCACGCTTCACATCCAATTGCACCTAGTGACTATTCATAAATTAGTAATTTTGAAAATTTTCCTCTATTCATAGTGTAATATCCAAATAGCCTCTTGGCTGAGCCATGGTCTTGATGACTTACTACATTTCTAATTTCCACTCTTCAATTTTAGAACAACTAACACACTACAGTTTCTACCTTCCATTAGATTAATATTTGTGCTTGATTTTGGAACTACCAGCATTAGGATATTTCATTTAGATAAAGGATCTAAATCTATTTTTCTCTTCAGCAGACTTCAATAACTCCTACCAGTGCTGCAGGTGTGGAAGTGAAGGATTACTCTGTGGAACTTCTGCTGCCGAGGTCTCCATTGAGCCCTGGCACAATTAAGTATGCTGTGCAAGGTCAGGATTTTGTCTTAAAGGCTAGAAGAGACGAGTCAGCAGAAACTCTTCCAGGCTGTGATAGCTGGCTGTGGAGAACAGCAAGTGAAGTGCTCAGAATAATGAGTTCCTCAAACCCCGTGATAGTTTATGTCTGATTCATCAGATAGTCAAAATGCAGATCCACAGCCAAGGAACACATTTTTTTTGGAAGGGATCTACTTGTAACTAGAGAAAGCATTAGTCTCCTGTGTGGCCACAGACCTTTGGCGAGCATCCTCGGGCTGCCCTCAGAACATGGCAACCTGTTTGGGGCTTGAGTTTATTTAATTTCTTCCCAAATCACAGGCTTAGGTTTGCTTGTACTTCTGTTCAGTAGGCTCTATTGTCCCTCAGTGTCACTCTGGATTTATACATAAAAGTATTTCAAAGCTGGCCTAAGTAGGAATTAACCCCATTCTTAGCCTGCTCTCCCAGCAATACCATTTACTCCCACCTGGCCTTTTAAGAATGCACACCACTTGCAATCAAATGAAATCTACTCCTGTGGTGCCTTAAGATGTGCCCATCTTCCACCTTGAATTTCTAAATAAGACCACAAACTATGTAAATGAACAATCTTCCTTTCTCTCCAGGCTGCTGTCTATACAGATTTTCAAGCACCATAGCTATATTCCATACAGCTGCATCTCCGTTCACTTGGAACGGATGGAAAAACCTTTTCGATTAATGGATTTCACTATGTTGGAGACTCATAGTGTAATAAACATGCATTTCTGTTACTATAACAAAGTGTAAGCCAGAATTTACATAGAAGGGTGGTGGAGGAGCATTTACGTGACGGGAGAGGAGAAAGTTGGGCTGGACTGAATGGCAGTGGGGTATGAAAGCAGTAAATATAGAGCAGGGAAAGGACAGGTAACATGGGCAGGTTATTACTGATAGCAGGGCATCAGAGAAGAAATGAGCTGGAGTTTTTACTGGATCCCAACTTTCCCAACGTATCTTTATACACAGGGCTGGACTGCAGGTTCTTCCTGTATTTCAGAATGAAAAGTTAAGAAGATGCTGTAGGAAATAAATCCAGGCAAGAAATGGGTAGAAAAGGTCTGCATGGAGAGCTGGAAGACAGCTCAGCTGGTTGGAGAGAGAAAGCAAAGGAGGAAAATAAGGCAGGAGTGCAAAGGCAGAGCTCAATGGGACTGGTCTCACCTGAAGCTGCTCCCACAACCTTGTGTTTATAAGCAGAACAACGTCGGGAATCCCCTGATACATGTAATGCTCAGGATGATTCAGTGCCTTGTTGAAGATCTTCTCCCTGTCTTACTCTCCTGAGATCAACACATTAATGGGGTCACAATGGTAACATGCCCCTTTGCCACAACAACCCATTTTACAGAGGGGGACTCTTGCCTGAAAGCATGTCATTGCCGTTAGTAAAGCTTTGTAGAAATGGACAACAGCGACTGCTGATGCCATAGCAACCCATGCACGATCAGGTAAGGTGGGTTACACTAGTTGAAAGGTGCCAGAGAGCTATTAGGAAAGTCACAGCCTTGCAAACATCCCTTCTTTCTCATGACAGCAGGTGGCAAGAGGTCATGGTACAATGCTCCCCTTGCCGTCAGAGTACCTAAGGTGAGGAGAAGCAAAGATCTCAGAGCTGATCTCGCAGATGATAACAGTTTCAGCAATGGTTTGGTTCCTGGACCTCACTCTTGAGACAGGAGATGAAAAGCAGCAGGCACCAGGCAGTGCTTGGAGCTAACCCTGCTGATCCTGTGAGTGAAAGTGCAAACTGCTCAGCACCCCATCTGTAAGTGACACTTCACATGTTTATTGGTCCTCACCTGAAAAAACGCCTAACCTAAAAAACTCCAAGAGAGCCAGCCAACTTTAGTAAGTTTTAGAGGTTCTCCTTTGGGCTAAATAACATGTGAATGAAGGGAAGCAATACTAACAGCTAGGCACTTTTGCAAAGGATGTCTTTTCTAAAGCAAAAAAGCAATTATTATAGCCAACTGAATATTTCAAAAGAAGTAACTTACTCATCATCTTGCACCATTTTCTGTTCATATGTTGCTCATCAGTGAACACGTCTGCACAAAAATGTAATCATTACTCCTAATTTCTGCCACTCATCATCAGCTAATCACTCTTGGCCAGCAGATCTCTTCTGTACAGTTGTAATGTTCCAGTTGATGGTGTGTTACTCATGCTGCTTGTGGTGTGGCAGGTGGTGGTGTTTCTGCTGGTCAGATGGCTTATATGATTGACTAACATGGTGGCACTAGTTACAAATTTTACAGGATAGACTTTCTGAATGGTGTGCTAGGTGAATTTTCAGGCTAAAAGTTTGGTTTGGGGTAGTTCATAAGCTAGGGGGGGCAAAAGATCTTCAGTCTGGTGAACACATATGAATCAAAATTCTGCATTTGGTGTGATCTGGGAAAGAAAGTGCAGGGGGTAAAGCTGCATCCTGGATACCAACCTTTGCCACACCACAGCTTTCACTATTGCAAAGGAGGCTCATTTGGAAAGAAAACAGAAAGCCCAAACACTGTGCTACAACTGGCTGCCAGAGGGTTTCATTCTGTGGCCATGTGCCAACTAGTAGCTACCAGAATGTAAAAAGCACCTCCAAAGGGCACTACTGGCATTTGAAGGCTATTCAAAATGTCTGCAAAGTGACTCTGCACCTCTCATGTCCGTGGTGTAAGTCAGCCACTGCTCTGCTGCATTCATTGCACTTACACTAGTCTGGATCAGTGCGAGATCAAGATCTGCCAACCACACACCTTCAAGAATTTCACCACTACTAGCAGAGCTTTAAGATGCTACTTTTTTTCTCCTTGTTCCTATTTTTTCCTCTTTTAAGGTATTTAACATAAAATAATAAAAAAAACTTTAGGCAACACTATATGGAAAAGCCCCAGTGCTTCTTCCACCCTACCACTGAAAGGGGTTCAACATGTGGATTACAGGCCCAGATTAGAGGCTGAATTTCCCTAAAGACAGCAGGCGCTCCTACGCTGGGTTGCAGCCTCCCCAATTTCCAATAGCTGTTTCATACCACCTCTGGCTCTTTCCTCTCCACGTGGGAATACAGCCTGGTTTCCATGTTTCTCTCCTAAGAAGTATTCATTTTAAAGAAGACTTGTACAGCTTGATGTTAGGCTGGGAACACTGGTCAGAAATTGCTGCTCAAGGATGCCTGTTATTTTATAGCATTTTCTTTCCCCCTGTTACACAACTGGATGTTTGAGCCAGCGGCGGGAAAGACCATCATCTACCACATTTGTCACCAAGTTTGATAGATAGTATTCCCAAGCCAATGCCATAAATGCTGTTTGGAAATTGCAAAGCCAGGCTGCTGCCGCTGCTGGTCTGGCCAAAAAGAATTAATTTATAATCATGAATATAAATTTCATAGATAGTATTATTGTCATTCTGCTTTTGAGTTATAAGACATATGGGGAGTGGCTTGTGGAGCAAAAGCAGTGTCACCATAATTCAGTGTAATTCCATTGACAATCATTCTATCTATCAAGCAGATATAAATCAATCAATTTCCTACATTAAAGGGACAGACCTCACCTCTCAGAAGTTGGGGGAGAAAGAGAGGGGTCCAGGTGTTATTTGGTATGCTGACTAAAGCTGGCTTTATTGCAGATATCAGCCCCACTTCATGAATGTATTTCCACTGTACTCAGATCAACATGCTTTCCCATGTGGCTGCAAGCACGTTTTTAAAAAAAAAAAAATCACACATCATTCATTCAGGTCCGTCTTCCATCTCCGCTGCCCTCTGCTACACATTAAATTACTGGACTTTCTAAATGAATGATAGTTGACAAACTACAGTAAACTTACTGTCCTGATTGAAATGACATTAATTCAACTGGAGCCCAATATATTCAAAGGTCTCTCTGAAATGCCATGAATTAGGGAGCAGATCTTTTCTATTAATGCGTCTTAGTCCCTCCCAAAGGCTACCGGCCTCAGGGAAAAATAAAAGACAGTAAAGCCTCAGTGCCACTGAGCAAGCATGTAATGGCTTTGTGAGCACACTGCTGGGAAGAAGAATGCAGGACTCTCAGGAAGTAATAGCTTGCGCGGGGAGGAAGAGCCTCTGTGACCAATGCAAAGGCATTTTGGAAAGCAGAGTTATATAGTTAAGCAACCTATTGTTCACCGTAATGAAAAAGCATGACTATTCATGAGTGTGTTACAGTGTGTAGTTTGCCAATTACCCAATCAAGCGACACGCTCATTCAGCCATGAGTGAGGGCAGTACCCATAATATTTTATTGCTATTAAGCCTCAACTTTGCATGTTTTTATATAGACTATAGGGTGTTTAATAGCCATGCAAAGCTGTGACTTTCTTGCACACATTTCAGCTGGGCATAAGAGGATAAATCCTACTGCAAGCTGCCCATGCTAACCCTTCCTTTGTAACTGAAAATATGTAGCTGTGCAACATTGTGTCACTTGGAGTTGTTTGAATGGGTCATGTATGCAAGATCTCATCCATTTCGTGAAAATGTTAAAAAGCTCTGCAGGAGGTAGTGTCACAGAGTCGACTGCAGGAACAGAACATTTGGGTTGCAATAAAGATGTCATTTTTTAAAAGTCAGGCAGGAAAATTATGTTTTTAAATGTCCAGAAAAATAAACAGTAATCCAATATGGTAAAAGAGAATGAGATGGTTTTGGCAGAAGGAGATTTAAATACATTCCCATAGTTTAGTGTCATCCATTTGGTTTTATAATTGCAGGGGATAATATTTCAGATACTAATATCCTCAGAGACAGGGTCAAGCTATGAAAGCTGCCTTCACTCTGAATCAGAACCAGGGAGATGTCTCTGTGTTCCAGCCTACCCTTCTGGATCAGCTGCATGTGAGAGGAGATATTCCCAGTCTGAACATGGATCAAGTAACTTTGAAGCTTGGAATCATTACAGTGTGAGGTTCTGCTTTGTGCCCTCTCCAGTTCATACACTCATGGTTAATTCACCAGTAGCCTTACACACAGAATAGAAATGCTAACTATTTATTTATACCCTGGTATTTATACTCTAGTATAAACATGCATGTTTACTTTTGTTTATCACTTCTACTTCTGTGAAACATCTGTGGTTTGAGCTCTGCCTTACTCTTCAAAAATGGGGCAGTTACGATACTTGACTTTCCTGTAATGCCAGACTTTTCCTGCTCCTTCACAGAGAGGAACCACTCAATGGTGTCAACTATTTTTTGACTGTGATAAAAATGTATTGCAAGTCAAGATCATCTCTTAATAGTTCACATTTCTATTTAATAACCTGCTGCAATGTGAAAAGATACAAGTGTCATATTACAGTTCCAAGAAGTATTATGCACTGCCATCCTATCTATTGATGCACATCAGACACGTCCATGTTATTCCATATTCTGCCCATTCCAAAGAAAGGCTAAAGGAGACAGAGGGTGCAGATCTTGTTAGGTACAGCCTCTGACACTATCACTATCAATTGTCTTTTGCTAGCACTGATCATCACCTCAATTATCTGGTGTCCAGCCTACCTGATAGGTTTTTGCAAACTATAACTCTTCTGTCGATGAACATGGAATAATGACAGCTAGGGGCAGATGGACAGAATACAAAAGAGATAAACCTAAAAGTATTACACACATATACACACACATGCGCAAACATCCGCCTGTGTCTTTAAATTAATCAAAAGCTGCAACAATTCAGCTCATCCTGTTGTTCTCTTAAGATGCAACATTAGAGTATACAAACCAGAAAGAACTGAATTAAAAATGCCCTGAATGGGTCTTTTTCTTTTCCTCTCTTGTATTTCATTCTCAAACCTGTTAAATGTACAAAAGGTCTTGGAATACAGTACCTAAAAACACACCTAGTAAATAAGGTTTGGCAACTCATTCAGAAATTGTTATTGTATGTTTAAATATCTGGAAAAGAAAACTGGTTTTGTAAAAGTATGTTTGGCATGATTTTAATTTAAAGGATTTTTTTTTAATAATTCCAGTACCACAAGCTTGAACCAAGGACTGAAAAAAATCAAACAAGAACTTGTAGATCGCATGCTGCCATTATAGCTGTAAATTTTTACCATGCAATATTTCCCACAACATGAGAAAATGGATTTTAGTGCAATATTAATTGAAGTTTTGCCAGTATAAGGTTCATGAGGTTAATTTGAAAAGAATACATTACCAATATATTTATAGCATTTAAATAAATTAGGATTACACTTCACACATCAATAACAGCTGTTAAATAATATTTTTATTCTATGTAAATTCTATCCATTCATCTCTGTTGTATAACAAATGACCATAATTATGGTGCTTCATTGGTAGGAAGGTCATTGGTAATCTTGTAATTTCTCATTGGTGTAAAAAGAGAAAACAGAACTGTTTGTGATGAATGTATTCAACCTTTTGCATACTTTGGTGCTTGGGACTATGCATTAAAATGCAGCAAGAAATTAAGTTCTTCACTTACACAGCATTTTTAATCTAGTGTTGTTGATCTGTTATAACTAAGGCATTTACAATGCTTTCTCAGGGGACTTTTTCCTGTATATTTTGTATTTCTTCCTTAGAAACTAATAAGGTTCAAATATTCACAAAATTCCTCACCTTCCAAAAAGCCCCACCAGAGCCAGAAATCACAAACTCGGAACGACTGGAAGCTCCAGTCTTTTCTTTTTAACTCGCAGCCCATATATATTGGATTACTGAAAAATAATCAAATCAATGTCTCAAAATCAAGTTGTAAAGATTGTGTGATAAAAGTGAGAAAACAGACTACTTTCAAGTAGTCTCTGGTACTGAGATAGACTTGTAGATTGAGATTTTTTTCCTAGTTCTGTCTTAGTTTTATGCAGAGATTTGTTTCTTATTTTCAAAAAGGGAGGAATCACAGTGTTTCTTAGAGGACTCCGAATATATTTAGGAAGACATGTTTCCCTCCTCTAAAATAGATATTATGATTCCTGTAAGACAATCTTCTGTATAACTTATTAAAATGTACATTATATTGTCTAATTAAAACACAAACTTTTATAGTTCTCATTGCATAAACACATATTTTATTTTCTAGTGGTGTATACAGTGATTGTATGGCCTTTATGTATAGGAAATGAAGACGGTATATTGACTGCTAATTCGTAGAGGGAAAAATGTTGGAAGGAACAGTGTTAAAAGGATACCTGGAGTATCATTGCAAACACTGGTGCTGGAAAGGTCCTCAGAAGCAGGGATTCATGCAAAGGGAATTCTTTTTCATGAAGCTTGGTTTAATCCTATTATTCTAATAAAGTGTAATCAATTGACGCAGAAAATCTGAAGGTCTAGTTCAGCTGCTGATTAGAGTTTGGTTGTTTTTAAGACAGTGGAGACAATGAAAGAGAAGTAAGTTAATAAGCTTTTGGTCCGCTAATCCACACTTCCTGGAGCGAGTTTGAGTTTTGAAGGAGGGCAATTTGGAAGCTGTCTTAGCATAAATCTAAAGTAAGTCTGTGGCTGTCTAGGGGGAACAAGCCCCTCAGCATTCACCAAGACACGCTTCAAGGAGATTCTACTCTTAATCCAATTTACTCAGCCGAATAAGTCCCACTGCTTCAGCTTGCCAACAAATTAAAATCCAGCTTCATAAAAACACCTTGAATTTGGAAGGTATTGGCTGGCCTGCTAGACTTGAAACTTCATTTATTCTGGCTAACTTCTCAATTATCTTCCCAGCAGTGGAGATGTGTAAAAGTGCAAAAATCAATAGGATTCTATTCCCTTTCTATTGGAAAGGGAAAAATTAATGAGATAGGACACTCTCTTAATCAGAAATAAATGTTTTAATTCAGATAATGACATAGTTTTCCCTCGCTGAAGGATGACAAATGCTGGGCTGCACCCCCAGCAGAAGCAGTTTCAATTTTATTGTAAATATAAAAGGTATTGATCGGTGAGATGCACAAACCCTATTGCTTACAAAAGCCATTCAGGGGGACTGGGAAAACTATTAAGCACTGGGTCAGAAATCAATAAACAACACTGAAATGTAGCAGAGGTCGCCCTAAGGCTTCGTGGCATCTTAGAAAGCCAAGTGGCAGAAATAGTGACAGAAATGTCTCTTGTGGAGCAATGTTAGGGATGAAGGGGTCATGCGTTTAATCTCTTCAGAGCTTTGACAGGTCTGTGGAACAGAACTAATGTAGTCTTTCCTCGCTCCCTTTGATTTAAATACATGCTGATTCATCCGACAGCTGAGTGCAATGATTGTTTTGGGTTGTGCAAATATATTGGCTCAGAAAACATTGTAGGAGTATTTTGGTCCTGCTCTGCTTATGTAAATGGAATTTAATCTGAGCTTTGTTTGTCCTCTTTAGAAAAATGCAAATACAAAAGCACAAAGAAAGAAGTCTCTGAAATCAGGATCTTCCAGCATGCAATTTTAAAGACAAATTTAAAGATAACTTTTAAAGAGGTAAGATGTAGAGATAAAAATTTTAAAATCCAAGTATTTTTGCATCACAAAAGTTATCCAATATGACATTATTTGGAACAGTCTAATGAACAGCTTATTTTTTCCTTTCTGCTTAAAAGATGCTTTCATTATAAAAGGTTACTTCCTCTGCCAAAAATCACTTACCATCACTGAACAAATCACAGTCACCCCAAGTACTTGCTCTCTGGTGGTCTTTAGTTTGAAAGTGCCATATCTGATCCCAACTTGAATCTCTTAAAATACACTGAGAACCACATTTAGCATGCACAGCTACTGCTCCGTAAATACACAACAGAAACCACCTAGAATGAAGAGAAACACCAGCAAAAGCAGTGTCTGTTCACTGAGGCAGGAGCTGATTTTTCGCAGACGACATTGATTTGAAAGGCTTAAAGCAGAGTATTGAAACTTTTAACAACATCATTCCAGAAGCAGAGTCAGAGCCAAAAAAAAATAAAAACGAGTGACTGTACCTTCTGCTCCGGGAAATGCAGCTTCCCCCTTGACATAGATATGATTATAAGATTGGTTAGGGTCAGGTTACCCATCAGTAGGTGAAGTGTTCAGGTGCTGAGGATTTCAGTTTCATCTCACCTCAGATATTATGTCAGCTCCATGTCATTTTCATCACAGGGAATCATTTGAGGGCTTGCTGTGTCCCCTGTTATTGCGGTCACTTGACCTCAGATGTAACTTCTGTTTAATACCAGCATTTTAACAAAGCCTAAGAGTAGCACACACATGGTGAGCCACCACTTGACCTTTCCCTGCCTGGAAGACGCCAATTGGCTCTGGCCTTGGGTTCCGCTGCCCCCTCCATTTGCAACAAATGAATGTTACAGCCTCAATGAATTGGCTCACATTTGAAGTTATATTTTTTCATTGCCACAAGCAGTTTAAAACTGAATCCCCTTTTTATATTTTTTTCCTGAAGTAATGGTATTTTTCCTGTTGCATTTGGTTTGGGAGCATAGAAATGGGTTTGTTCTTAAAAACAATATTCAGCTCTGCCATGTGCTAATTTTAAGCACATGGTACTAAGGGAGGACATGTAAAGAGCAAAGTGCCTTTGCTCTGTAAAAAGGATCACTTTATGTTTCTTAATGAAACTGTTTCCTCTTCTTTATTAAGCATGCCTGACTGAATCTGGAAAGTAGAAAAAACTTTTAAAAACCATTAAGAAGTATATCTTACTTTTAGTCACAGTATAGCAGTGATCCTAATGCGATGCCCCCACCCATGCAAATATGTTGTTATCACTCAGCAATTCATTAATCACAGCTCATGTCATATAATGTCACATTATTCAAGTGGCTTCCTGAGATGTGACCGGTTTAAGTGAGCAGCACAGGCTCTTTACATTCATTATTATTCTGACTGTGATCACTGCTCAAGCTAACAGCCATTCTGGGGATGCCCCTCAAAGCTCCTTCTTTTTTAAGTGCACCTTCCCATGCTGGACAAGCCACTGTGGTTGATATCTAGGTGCTATTAAATGGGTGATCTCCTTTACCAGAATTTTTCCATGTCTGCTTGGTTACAAGAGTGAAGTAAATGTTTACGAATGAGGAGATACAGGGAGAGTAAAAGCAGTTTTGTTAATATGGTGCCAATTAGTAAAATTTGACTGAGATTAGTAGCCTGATTTTCAAAGGTTTGATACTTAGGATGCTTTGAAAATCAGGTGTCTGAACATGGATTTAGGAGCAGTGGTAGCCTATATCTGCAATAGCATGCCGTGACCATGAAGGAGCAGACCTGGACTGCAGCAGCGGCACCCATATTTCAGGTGGGGCTGTTTGGGGCTCACTCTGGCCCCAGAGCAGCCAACGCATTCCTGGAGCACAGCTTTCAGCTGGGGTTTCATCCAGGAGGAGACCAGCTGCAAACTCCAAGACTGCTCTGCAATACAAACCAAGGTGCCATAGGTGAAGAAGACTCAAAAGTGCATTCCTGACCCAAAATGAATGCTAATCTAGGTGCAGCCTCACACTGCTTTGCCAGCTAGCCAACATGCAGGGACCAAAGACTCCACACACGTTCAGCTCTAGACTTCTCTACTCATATTACTGAGAAGTCATCTCTAAAACAGTGTATGCTGATGCAGTGAGGGGGTTTTTTATTACGCAGATACCATTACACAGGGAAGATCACAAGGCTTGTACAAGCCACCCCAGAGAGCCTGTTTTCCAGCACTCCTCACCAACCGGGAACAAATTCAAACATGTGAGATGATAGGCCCATCTCTGTTACCTTCCTAAAAAGTACTGAATTAAATTAAAGTAATTATCTTTAAAATTAAAACACAAAATGCAGTATACTGTCTTCTGAAAGGAAGGCATAAGATAGCACAATCAGTCATTCGGTTCAGCAAGCAGTCTGGTCTCCCTCTCTTTACCCTAATGAGTACTCTGGGTCTCTCCATAATCCATCTTCATAGCCCTATTATGCCAGGCCCACCAAGCTCTCATATATGAAACTCTTAAAAATAGTGGCTTAAAAATAAGGCAGTTCTAGCAGGACAAAAACATACTTTCCAAAAACTCAGATTTTCAAGCATCCACTTGACTCCAGATGCTAAGGTTTTCAAAAACACGCTAAATGTTGCATGACCAAGACAAAATCATGAAGGCTGGAAGTGCTGCTGTTGTTAATCCTGCTTGGAAGACTTCTGGACTGGAAGTATTTAGTGTAACACATACCTTATTTCCTTGGGCTGGCTTTTAATGAAAATTGCCGGTTATATGGAAAGAGAGACTGACAATGACTCATGGTCATTACTAAGATCCTTCAAAAGGCATTGGAAAATACCACATTTTCAGAAAACATTTATAATATTGACAGTTTTTCTATACTGTTTATTTTTAAGTGATCACCTTATTAAAGCAGTCTTTTATGCAAAAAAAAGTGACTGGGATAATATCTTCCATTATTCACACAGTTGGGTTTACCCTGAGTCAAAAAAAGAAGGCAGGGCAAAGGGGCTAAACATCTCCCACCTGACACTTTCTAGTGAACACTGTCACCTGTGTCCCAGGATAAGAGGAGGTCCTGCATGGTCCCTCAGCAATATCAGCCTGGCCTCCTTGTAACTGAAGTATGCAAACTAGCCTGCCTCATCCTTTAGTTCTTCTTTAATTCTAAATATTTGGCTACAGCTTATCTTTCCAGTATAGCTTGTTCAGTAAACCCATGGGTTTCTACCTGGGACGGCTATGCAAATGATCTTTTCTCACGGTCACTACCATAGGTAGAAATTCTGAGAAAAAAAGAGACACTGTCTTGTCCATTTGATATGGACCAACCACCAGTGAAAATAGTCTCTTCTCTCTGTAACTAATATGTGAGCACACAGCTCCTGTCAGCAAGAGCAGTTCTGCATGCGTACTGCAAAAGTCAGTTAATTAGAGGTTCAATGTAAGAAACTTGAAATATAGTACACCATTAGAGGTGAGCTTGATCGTTCCTGCCCCATACATTTTCTTTGGTTTTTAGCTTACCCAGTGTGGGAGGAAGCGCTGAAGAACTGATTTCCATGGCATAAAGGAGCAGCTGAACATTTCCTCTTCAAGTGTGTCGTGTACAACCCATCACACACTGTAAGTGCCCAGGGAGGAGCCTGGGGGAGGGTTTGGGGCAGAAAGAATGAGCAAAATTCTCTTGTTATACCAAGTTGGAAAGAAGTCAGACGATGATACTATATGTCTCCTGCTCCTCCTTTTGGGCCTTTGTGTTTCAGACAGGGACCCAAAGACTGTGAATTTCTCCTACTAAATAAAATCCTGATCGATGCATTTAACAGCTATCCTGTGTACAAATATTTCTTCAGATTTATTTAATAGAGAAACCAACTGGAGATTATTATTTTGCTATCCTTATCTTTTATAGAATAGAGAACACTTAAATCAATAACCATTAATTAGAATAACTTGGCAGGGGGAACGTGCGTGGAACAATACAGGGCATTCAGTAGGCTCCTGGTAAACTGAAGGTCCAAACCCCTATTTCCATACAAGACAGAAAAAACAGGTTTTACAGAAGAAATGATACCTGATATTTCCCTGAAAAGACCTTTAGAAAATGTGCAGCTTTGACTACAGACATATCCTCCCTCATGGCGGTGTTCTCATGCTTCACCCAGCCCACATTTGTCACCCTGGAGTCCAACCTTATTTACGGCACTAGTGATAAAATTTTCTTTAAATTTAATGAGATTAAATATGCCCTTCTCTTGCATTAAATGAGAAATTTTAACAGTGCATTCTGGAAGAAGGACAAATTTAAGCATGAGCTCAGACTTAAATAATCAGCACTTAAATCTTTAGTCTTTTAGAATTTAAGGGCTGTACTCTGTGCAACAGTTTCAGTGAAGAAAACCCAATCATCAGTAGTTTAAGCAATATCAGAAGCAGGACTGTGGATTAGCTACAGTTTATAGTCCCTGGTCTATTCTTCCACACTTTTTCATTTTGCTAGTCTTTAAATTAGAGAATACCACTCATTCAAAGAGGCATTTATACTCATTATCTTTTCCATAAACATTGCCAATTATTTAACTTTGAAAAGGTAACAGTTATAAAGCACTTACTGATATCTTTAAGATTTCAAAATGCAACTTAACTCGTGATTTTGATTCACTCTAATAAATTAGCTATATTTCATCCGCACATGTAATGCAGCCTCTGCTGTGCTGTAACACGGCAGCTGAATAGCAGCACTGAGAACAGACATTTAGCAAAGTGAAGAACACTGCTGAGCTGACTTGTGAGGTGGGGGACAGCACTGGGTGGGACATTCAGGTAATGTAGTACCTTCCTACTACAACCATTTATGGTCTACATTTTGATTTTCTTGGCTGAAATTTACTGGATCCAGTCCTGTGAGCATTTCTGCTCAGTAGTGGGGATGTGCTGGGGGCGAAGGGAGAGCGACTGCAGTGCTGCTGAGCTGGTGGGAAGCCCATTTCAGAGACCTCAGTTCAGGCAGAATTGGAGCAATGGCAACTGCCTCTTGGGTAGGTCACCACTCCTGTACTGCAGCAAAGCACATGGCGCTCTGCCTCATTCATCTGCTGCACCCCAATACTCTGCAATGCTTTTGGTTTAATAATAGCAATAGAAACTTCTTGCCAGCTCCACAGTACCGCTCCTGGTAACACTTTGAATATTCTCTGATTTCAGGACTGGCCCAGGTCAGATCCATTTACTCTTATTTTTAAGAACTGATATTACCAATGGCAACCTAAGCATAGAAATTGTAGGTCAGATGGATTTTAAGTGGTGCTGTCCCTTAACAAAAAATCCCCATTTTATTAATTTATATTGGAGAAGTTCAAGGCAGGGGTCAAACATCTTAAAGGATAATGCTGTGCTGTATGCCAAATGGACCAACCCAAGCCTGACAATGTCTGCAAATGGGAGACTTTCCTTCTAAAAAAGAAGCTACAGTGAACACGTGTGTTTGGGTGTCCTTGACATTTATAATTTACAAGAGGATGATTATTAGCAACAATATCCACATTCACTTTAAGACCAAAATGGTAAATGTCACTTTATGCTCTCCCTACCTGGATGTGATGCCAGCAGACATCTGAGAAATTGCAAGAATTTTGGAGATAAAACAACCTACAACTCTATATTCAGCTTGACCCTGCTCTGTTGGGACATGGCAAGTCCCCAAAAAGGCAGTATGTCTTTTCTAAAATATATGGATTTCTGGTACTGTGAATGTGCCCATTAATTTCAAATAAGATGTTGTGTACATGAAGTTTTTGGAGTTGTAAGATAACATTGCCCACAGTGTGGAGAGAGAGATTAGAAAGAAAAAGGATTTTCCACACTATCCAATTGAAGGCAATTGCAGCAACATGGGGAACATAAATAGAATAGCTTGGAAATGTGTTTTCCCTGTGTAGAAAGTTACTAATGGAGAAAAAAAAAAAGTTAATTTATACTCTTTGTCCTGAAAATATTTCAAGATAGAGGTTTAGAATGGTTCCCTGTGTTCTAAAATCAGATTAGAATTAATGATTCCATTATTTGTTTTCTTCTCCCCTTTGATAGGGAAAAGAACATTGTGCTTAGAAACAAATGAATTATTTTGAAGCAAGTGTCCTGGAGCATGGAAGATGGACACACAGAAAAAGATCATCTAAAGCTTTGCTTCCACTTTTTCTCCAAAAGGGCACAGACCAGAACTTTTCCCCACAGTAAAGAAGTTGCAGCAGAAAATATCAAATGGGCTGTTCCCAGTGCTCATATACCCCAGTCATACCTGTGGCACTATAAAAATATGACCAGTCACTTTATATATGATTCCTGAACATGGAAGTTGTGAGCTGGGTGGCCTCTATACAAGGGCCTTGTCCTGCAAGCCCTACTCACACGTGTAGCATTTAGAATCATAGAATGTTTTGGGTTGGAAGGGATCCATAGAGGTCATCTAGTCCAACCCCCCTGCAGTGAGCAGGGACACTGCTAACTAGATCAGGTTGCTCAGAGCCCCATCCAACCTGGCCTTGAATGTTTCCAGGGATGGGGCCTCCACCACCTCTCTGGGCAACCCGTTCCAGTGTTTCACCACCCTCGCTGTAAAGAATTTCTTCCTACTGAGATCAGTGCTCACTTGGGTGAGAATTACAGCTGGCAGGATCCAGCCTTTTATTTTTGCTTTTCCCTCCTGTGTCTTCATTGTCCTCCCTGAGCCTCAATCTGCAATCGCAAACGCCTTCACCAGGATGCTCCTAAATACCTGCCATGTACTGCTGAAGATATTGACCTGTAAGCTTTTGTATCAGTAATTTCTTTTGATGAACAGATTTTGAAGCTTTGGATTTTTTTTTTTTTTTTTTTGGCTTGAAGTGTCCGGGACTTAAAAAAAAAAAAAAAAAAAAAAAAATTCCATGGTTCTGTACAGAGCGGACAACCAAATTTTCCTTGGCTCTCAAGCCATCTGCAAAGCCAACCTCGAGCGGAGCCGAGGGCGGGCCCTCCTGCTCCTCGCCCCCGCCGGCAGGAGGCACTGCTGGAGCGGGAGCGCCGGGAGCGGCAGCCGG